>CM068371.1:443267177-443287177 GCA_034769895.1 Magicicada septendecula
TAAATTATAAAATATAAATTAATAATAAACTGAATGAATGAAATTTAAATCATTGTGAGTGAACAATTTATCACGAAACTAATCAATCGTGGAAGCAGTCAAACATAACTACGAGACTCTGTGAAATATCGCCGCTGGAGCCGCTTGTTGTAGAAGAGGGCGAAGAGACGAAGAGGACGCCAGGACGAAGAGGACACCAGGAAGGAGTAAAGCTGTAGAAGAGGACGACTGGAAGAAGAGGACACCAGGAAGGAGTGAAGCTGTAGAAGAGGACGACTGGAAGAAGAGGACACCAAGACGGGACCGACGAGACGAGAGGAGGACGTTGCAGCAAACAAGTAAAATCGATTTATATTATCGAACAATACAAACAATTAAATATATTATCAATACATGACTATTTAAAATACATTATACATCTTTATAAACAATATTTGTATACAATAAATAATTTTTCATCTCCTCCATAATAGACTTGTATCGATTTTTACACACTCACAATATCCTTATTAGAATAATAAAGTTTGATCTGTTGCAATATATATTTGAAATTGAATATGCCTATGTTTACTTACGTATGTATTTGATGCAAAACCTGTGTCTTCAGCGGTATACTAATTCCTCTTCAAGGATTTATCAGATTTTATTTTACGAGTCATTGAAACAAAAACACTACATACCGTGTACCAGCGTTTCATGTATAGTCAGGCGTAGCAGACATGGAACGTGTTCGGAAAGGCGTTTGAAGGCGGTGTTTGAAACTCCAATGTACTCAAGTGCCTTTCTGGGTGAAAAACTACCCGATCTGGAAGCCTGCAACCCCAAAGAAGAGTTTTGGCACGCTAGTTACAGGAAACGAGGAGGAATTCTCCACTTTTTTGTCAGATAGCAGGAGAAGACCGAATTGCTGAACGTGTGTTAACGTTTATTCCAGAACGCTTGGTTTGCAGGCGGGTTAGAGCAAACCTCAAATAGGCCTACATGTCCAGGAACTCTAACTTTTCTCATGTCACGTTGCCGAACTTGCCTTCATTACAACACAAGCTTCATTCAGAGGCCAGTCTGCTATGTAGCTTGCTTGCCGTCGATGGAATGCTGGCTTTTCTACCGGGTCACGGTTTCGTTACCCTCGCTTCCCGAAAATAATTATCGCGGACGAGGAGAGAGAGATCTTTGAGTTGCGCTGATAATCGGGCGGCTTTTGTCATCCAACAGGAGCGACTGCTATATACATACTGTGTGTGTATGTGTATGTTGGGAGGGGGGAGTAACAAAACAACAATAGTAACAATGAAATATTGACAGTGGGATGACTGCAGGGTACACTCATACGGGGGTTACAACAATAAGTAACTTGATTTATATTGTATAAAGGTAGCAACTTTAGCGTGACTGCCGTCAGATGATTGAAGAACAAACTGTGAAAAATGAAGGGGTCGAGAAGACTGACGTAAGATTCTATCTCCGTTTAAAGATGACAAATTGTAGTGAACCCATACCCACGAGGCGTCAGTTACCTAGTGAGTTATAAGAAGACGTGTCTGATGTCTGTCGATTATAGAAAGTAAATATACAGGCTATCGAAGGCAAACCTCTTCTTTTGTTAACCCAATTATTCGACACAGTCGGTAGCAAGCAAGCGCCGCACACAATGTGCAGTGATTATATTTTGGTTTTCATCGGTACTAGGAACGTACTCAAACAAATTTCAGCGCGAGTACGCACAAGGGCGCGCGCGCGTTGACCTCTCTTTGTGGAAAATATTGAAATAAGTTGAAACACATTTAAATACTTGTAATACAGTTATATTAATCTAATTAAACTGTATTATAAAAACAAAACCTGTTTTTCAGGGAGTTTTTTATGTGTTTCAGCTTTTCAAAAATTTTTTTTTACGTTTGAATAAGTGTTGTTTTGCACCATACTCGCCGTGAATATAGTCATGCAATGTTTATTTTAAATAATATTATTCAAACTCTCTGCTTGTAATGTAAACATTGCTTTCATTCATTTGTGATTTTAGTTGTTTCAATATTCTCCATGTAATTATATATACATATATGTCTCATTTTTCTCCCCTCTATCTCTCTTTTGAAAATATACTGTATTACCAGATTTCCTGCACGTTTATAGTAGTTTGATTTAAACTGGAAAACATTTCATATGGCCTGACCGGGGAAACTCGGGAAACATTAGTTCGTTCAGATTGTAATTTGTATATGTGAATAACCTGTTCTTTCTAATTTGATTTTACTATTATAAAATGATTATGATAATAATAGTAGCAGTAATAATGAAATTTTCATAAATTATAGTTTTAGACTTCAAATTACTTTAATACAATAGCACAGTTGTTTCTTTACGGTGTGTTGCCACAGAGCGCGCGGTCGCAATATAACCAGTCTCACCTGCCGCTCTCAACTTTGACTTTTTCTAAGACCTCTCCGCTGTCGTTTACAGACATACCAATAGGAATTTTACAGTTGTCGCCTCCTTTCTCCTTTCTATTTTCTCGATCTCTGTCTCCACCATCTCGTCTTTCCATTTCCTCGTTCACTTCATCCCCCCAAGAAGAGGGGCCCTCTGTGGTCTCCCTCCTCTTTTTCTTTCCAAAGGACCCCAGTTTGTAACACTCGCTATCTATTATCTTCACCTCTTACGTGTCCATACCATGTCAGTCTTTTCTCTTCACTGTAATAAAGCACATCTTTTTCTATTTTTATCTTCTACTGTGACCTGTTCCGATCACAAAGTACACACACTTCACTAACGCTTTCTAGGTTTTCCTGTACTTCGCTGTCCAACAGGCTTGTGTGGCCAAACTTCCTTCGGCAACCTGACATCCGGCATCCTATCCATCTCTCTTTGTTCTCTGCAATACGATATTTGATATTATATGTCTTCAACTCTTTAGGAATGTCTTCATTGTTGAGGCTATCCCTTCGTGTGCAGCCTTTAACAGATCGCAACAATCTCATCTTCGATGTTTGTAACAGACATACCTAGATATTCTACTTCGATGTGTGTAACAGACATACCTAGATATTCTACTTCGATGTTTGTAACAGACATACCTAGATATTCTACTTCGATGTTTGTAACAGACATACCTAGATATTCTACTTCGATGTTTGTAACAGACATACCTAGATATTCTACTTCGATGTGTGTAACAGACATACCTAGATATTCTACTTCGATGTTTGTAACAGACATACCTAGATATTCTACTTCGATGTTTGTAACAGACATACCTAGATATTCTACTTCGATGTTTTGCTCCCGCAACCAAAGTTTCAGAATCATACAGTGACACTGGCACAGCCATTACCTTATTCAATTTTAGTTGAGCCTCTTTTCTTGATTGTCTTGACTGCGCCCGACGAACTGTGTCACACGTTGACTGAAACTTAGTCGAATTGTGATCGACATCATAATGCACATCATAAGTGATGTCACAACCAAGACAACGGAAAATGTGACGCCTGCTCCTATACTCTTATTATCCAATACAATCTTAGTACGTAAGAGGTATTTGGCCACAAATATCATAGTTTTGTCTTCTGCACGGTCCTAGGTCCTATAGGCGGAAGAGGAAGGTTTCTCAACGGCACTGGGGTCTCCGAATGAAACACAGACCAAGACCAGAAGCTCAAAGGTAGCACTCCTACCACTGGTCTTACTCTACAGGACTCTGTAGAAAATCACAAGAGGACACTTCGTACTTGAAAATCACAAAGGCACTAATCGGATGAAAATAGTGGTTCTATATTCATTCTCTGGATGGAATCCTATATTCATTCATTCATGGAATCTGTTTGTGATTGTCAACGGTAAGTACAACATTTCATAAATATACACGTAGATAAGACTCGTTTTCTATGTAGAGATGCAGTGTGTGTGTGTGTGTTTGTATGTGTGTGCGCGCGCGCGTGCATTCGCGTGCCCGTGTGTGCGCATGCGTGCATGCAATTTTATTAAGAAATAATTAATGCAAGTATTTGTTTTACTTTTCGCTTATGCACTTTCTGTTCAAACATGTTTATTCTACATTGTCGGAGCTGTTTCTTCTTGTTTACAGTTCAAATTTAAAAGTGGTATTTTTTTAAATTTAAATTGTAAACAGAAAATAACACCTTTGACGAGCAGACTTGTTTCAATAAAAGTATTCAAGGAACTAAAATAAATCACTGCACTGGAGACTTTCCAATAAGATGAAGAACGTATATGTGAAAAATTGTGTGTGTGTGTGTGTGTGCGCGCGCGCTGGCTTGCTTGCTTGCGATTGTGTAGAATGAATTGAGTTAACAAAAAGAAGGGGTTTCGCTACAATAGCTTGTATATTTACTCAGTACAATCGATAGATTTCAGACGTCGTCTGGTTATACCTCATTAGGTAGCTAACGCCTCCTCGTGGGTAGGCCTACACAACAATTTGTCACGTTTACAGGGAGATACAATCTGCCGTCAATCTTCTTGACGCCTTCATCTTTTACAGTTTGTTCTTCATTCATCTGACGACAGTCGCGATGAAGTGGCTGTAGGCTTTGTGGTTCTGGACTTTTTTTTTCAGAACTAAAAAATTATTGTTTATAAGACCCGTGAGTTTCAAATATTAGTATTTATAGTATTTATTTCAAATATACTTATTTATAGGACGAAATTCTCGAAGTTTTAAGTTTTGAGTATCGAGCTATACCGATGCGAATTCACTATTAGGCAATAGGTAAAGCTAACAATGTGGAACAATAGGGAATAGGGAAGGCAATAGGGAAGAATATAAGCGTGCGAAATGTAGTGCCGCGGGAGACTGTTGAAACTAAAATGAGGGGGCACGGCGAACAATGCTCTGAAAATAATTCGAGAGTAGAGAAGTTTTTAGAGAACTGTAGCGAGAACATGCTATTTGGGTACTGGCTGTGTGACCGTGACCGTGTTGAAGGAGGGAGCAGTGAATATGAAGAACTGCAAGGGGAGCCGAAGATTGGAGCAATTGAGTCATATTATTGAGAATGTGATATGTAGTAAGTATTCGGAGGTGAAGAGAATGGTTTAGGACAGAAGGAGCTAGAGGTTGCAGGACCGCATTAAACCAGTCAGGCGACAGTGAGACAGAATAAAAAAGAGGAGAGAGAGAGAGAGAGAGAGAGAGAGAGAGACAGAGAGAGAGAGAGAGAGAGAGAGAGAGAGACAGACAGACAGAGACAGAGGAAGAGGGAGAGGAAGAGAAAGAGAGAGAAGGAGTGTCGCTTGGTAAGCCTACATTAAGTAGTCCTACGTGTTAGGTAACTTATTACACACGTTAGTTATTTATACACGCATTGTGTCATTACCGTATTATTTCCGTGTGATTATGAATATTAAACTCACAATAATAAGATCTGATAATAAGGTCAACAATAATTCAAAATCAGCATGCGTGTAAATTCGAATTAGTAGTTGTTCTCGTGTTTTGGCTATAGATTTGTGACGAATTAGCCACTGACACTGGGGTGTGTCCCAACCACCTTAAACAGTTATAGAGTGTCGTGTTAGATACACGGTTTAATAACGTTAAAAAGTGTAGTCAATCCTTGTTTCTGATTTAAGTAACCTCCTCCCAGCAAACACGTGTATAACCTCTGACACGGAGAACGTAACATTATACCTTACAGAAATATCATCGGGTGTTTGTAATGGATCAGTAATTGGCCGCACAGATTTACACTACATTAACGTGTTGTAATATTTGTACTCAGAAAGTAAACGTCATCCGGTAAACTCGTTTTTAACACAGATATGGACTTTCAATACCAGGTAACCAGGGTATAGCCTACTGTTCAATTCATGTTAACTGCACTAGAATTGGTCAGTAAAACGTTCTTGTATATAGAATAGAAAATATTTTACTTAAACTGTGTCTCGTAAGTATTCGTGGTTTTCATAATTACGAACAACACTTATTTGCTAGATCTTTATTTAATTATTAATACTGAAAGCTTAGCCCATTTAACTTCGAGGCGGGGTCGGTGAACGAGGTGAGACTCGTTTAGTCCAGGTATAGGGGGATTCTTCAATCCATCTACTGAGGATGCTTCATCGCGTAATAGGCGTTGAACATTTAGCATTAGTCAAAATATCAAAATGATCAGTTAATCGTGTTCTGCCTTCTTCTGGAAAGTCCTCATACCAAAAACGTTCATGCCTCTCTATTCGGACGCCATCCTCTTAGTTTATTCGTATTTTCCTTCAATCTTAACTAAAGTCGAGGAGATGCGATCTTAACTAAGGTGCGCGATCCTACACCTCCACCCCATTTGCTTAAGAGCCGCTTTGAGCAGACAGTCTCGCTTCATCCAATCCTCCAGGCAATTCATCTTCCTTCTTCTCTCACTCTCGCGTTAATCCCGTATAGCATTATCTGAAGTTCCATTTCAGTAATATAAAGTATTGCTCTATCCGTTATGTACTGAATTACATAATGAAGTACACTTTTTACTATACATTTAACAAAATTAAAAATGGTAACCATAAATAATGTACGGCTCTCTATATCATAAGATTAACAAATAAGAAATTCATATTGCATATTTAGTTTGTAAAGAAACTGCAGACATTCTTACGGAAAACGCTTAATACATTTATTGGTACAACAAAATTTTAAACTTAAAAAACTTTTATTGATTTTTCTTTTTACATATTTGAAAAAAATGAATGTTTTCTACAAATCTAAGTTGAATTAAAAAAATAGCTTTGTAAGTGATATTCATATTCTTTAGTACAATTAATTCAAATTGTTCTGATTTAATTTAATTATTTTAATACTACTTAATTTAATTCATTTTAGTATAATTAAATAAAACTACTGTCTTTACAAAAATATTTTGAATAAATTTATGAAAATGGTAAAACATTAGCCTTTATTGTATTTATAAGACGTGTTACGAGTTACACTAAACCTAAAAATTCTGAAATGTTGACAAATAAATTCTAAATGAATGTGAGACACTTTAATTCTTTAAAACGTTATGAAATGTAACCTAGAGGCTAGTATCGTTCTTGTTTGTTGGGTGAGTCCATTGCCTCCTTGAACACTATAACAAATGATCCACATGGAACTCACGAGCCCCACTTTGGAAGCTAATGCTTTGGCTAGTAAGACGACACATTTCGAAATTAATCTTTTACTTTTATGATGTATCTGAAGATAATATATTATATAATATACGACAGTCTCACTGATCTTCGTATGGTACAGTGGAAAACAAAATACAAGACATCAATGAAGTCACTAAAAACCAGCTTTAATTATCACAATTAACAGTTTGTAATCAACAAGTTATTCAACAAGATTATAGTCGTACAATAATTCAAGTTAATCAGTCCACTCAAATAATAATGTCAACTACAAAGAGTTCCGGACTATAATCACTTTTCACTAATACACTATTTGAGATGCACTGTGTAAATCGCCCGACATAAACTGAAAACTAAGTGGCGGGTTGGGGTATTTATAGTCTGTAGGATTCCATAATATGCTTCCTTAAGAAACACTTGAAAATTCTAGAGGATACTTCAGCGCGGCCTTGGCAGAATCACGCTCCGTTGGGCTAGTTGAGAAGCTTGTCGAACAACACTATCGAGTGTACGAGAACGTTCCGTAGTACGTAACACTGTCTCGCATGTTAAGCGTCACGTACGCACACAAACATACAGCTGGGCCCTGCTGGGATACCCGAGAAATATGTAGAACATTCATTCTGTAATGGCGTAACGATATAGATTATATATATTTCCTTAATGGAAATCGAAACTTGTTAGGTATTTGTTAGTTTACATTAACTCTCGCGTAGCCTATTCATTGTCAAATTATACAACGGAAATTAACGATCAACGCCGTAAGGACAAGACAAAGGGAAAATATTTAATCGAGCGTCTGAGTGCTCGTTGTTGTTTATCTTAAACTGTAGAACTTAACGATGGTTTGACTACTGGCAGCAGGTCTTTTTCTGTCTGATTGTCTAGTAAATTGTTTCTGTCTGTTTCACACTTTCTCTGTCACTGTTTTTCTTTTGCGTCCCTTATTCTCGTTTGTTTTAATATTTTCGCTATAATGAATACATTCTAATGTTTAGTTTTTGTTGTTATGATTATTGTCAGGAACGGAATCGAGCAAGTCGTTTGCCTGGTCACTGGTAAATGTAAAAATTCCTTTTTTGGAGTTGAGTTGATGCATGTCGTCAGATGCACCGTGCAGACACCGTACAACTCTGTATGTCATTAAGCGGACACAAATTGGACGCATAGCCATCAGTGCGGTACTTTGGCCTTCTGGTTATTATTCCTTTTAAGAATACTCCAGCCGCTCGTGAAATTATGTCTTGTATTAACTTAGTTGCATTTTATCTGTGAGCTCATTGCCGTTATTACGACAATAAACAAACAGACCACAGTATAATTAGTCTTCCGTCAAACGTGTTTTGGAGTTCGACTACAGACTTTGGACTTTCAAAGTAAAGTAAAGGGACTTTGGAATTTCCTGACATTTAGACTTTCAAAAGTATTTCTATGAACTATCTATGCGATGCCGTTTTGCTTCACAATAATTTTAAAATGCCGGTAGTTTATTCATAACTTTTGACTGACTAAGTAAATTTTGTCATTCGCTAAGTTTTATGGATGTAACTACTGTAGCTCTATAACTGATACAGTATCTAATACCGATTAGATTTACGAAATGTCGAAATTAATATTGCGTACATTACAGACAGTCAATACGCGTACTTTCTATATAAGGTTGATACGAGGGACACAGATAAACGACAGATTACAACAAACACGGTAACGCAATTCAGTACTTTGCAATTTATATATTACAAGACATTCCAAAGCAACGATATTCAATACCACGGACGTACGGAACCGAAAGTCCGGTAATTAACAAAACGTTTAAAGGGGAACTAACAGCAACTGAAACCGGCTACTGGAGGGGGACTCTCAAGAATGGACAGGTCACCAATGATGTAATTAAAATGTGAATGAAGGTAGAACTATTATTTCCATGCGGTACGATTAGTGTCTTTGTGATTTTCGAGTAGGAAGTGTCCTCCAAGGACGTTACCAGCGTCCTGTAGAGTAAGACCAGTGGTAGGAGTGCTGCATTTGAGCTTCCGGTCTTGGTCTGTGTTTCATTCGGAGACCCTAGTGCCGTTGGGAAACCTTCCTCTTCCGCCCATAAGGCCTATGCCGTGCCGTGCAGAAGACAAAAACTATTGTGGCCAAATACCTCTTACGTATTAAGATTGTATTGGATAATAAGATTATAGAGCAGGTGTCACTTTTCCCCAATCTTGTTTGTAACATCACTTATGACGTCGGTCACAAGTTGGCCGAAAGTCGGGTACGGTAATTAACAAAAAGTTTAAAGGAAACTAACAGCAACGGAAATCGGCTACTGGAGGCGGAATCTCAAGAATGGACAGATCACCACTTATAAGGTAATGGCTGCGCCCGTGTTATTGTACGATTCTGAAACTTGTGTTCCGGCAGCAAAATATCTAAACAGAGTACAGGCATCGGGGACGAGATTATTGGGATCTGTTATACGCTGCACACGAAGGGAGAGACTCTACAATGTAGACATTCGTAAAGAGTTGAACATTTTTAATATCCAAGAACGTATTGCAGAGAAGAAAGAGAGTTGGATTGCTCATCTGAATAGGATGCCAGATGGCAAGTTGCCTAAGGGAGTTTGGCAATACACGCCTGTTGGACAACGAAGTATAGGAAGACCTGGGAAGCGTTGGTGAGGTGTATGTATTCCTTTGGGACCGGAATAGGTGACGCCTAGTCGCTGATAGAAGACGATATGTAGAAAAAGATGTGTTTAAAAGAAAAGACTGACATCACACGGACAGTAAGAAAGGTGGGGACAAGAGAAAGAGATAGCAAGGGTCACAAACTGGACAAGAAGAGGAGGGAGAACCACATTGGCCGGGGGGGGGGGTGAAGTGAACGAGGAAATGGAAAGACGAGATGTCAGAGACAAGGAACGGGAAAACAGAGAGGAGAAACGCGGCGACAAGTATAAACTTCCTGAAGGTATGACTGTAAAAAGTCAAAGTTGAGAGTGGCAGGTGAGAACGGTTTTTCTGACGCTCAGTTTTCTGCGGCCGAGCACTGTATGGCAACACGCCGTAAAGAAACAACTGTGCTATTGTACTAAAATAATTTTAAGTCTGAAACTATAATTAACGAAAATTTAATTATTACTATTACTACTACTGTTACTATTATTATTATTATTATTATATTATAATAGTAAAATCAAATTAGAAAGGTGTTTTCCGAGTTTACCTGGTCATGTGAAATGTTTTCCAATTTAAATCAAAAACTACTATAACTGTGCAGGAAAGCTGGTAACATAGTATATTTGCAAAAGAGTGAAATAGAGAGAGAGAGAGAGAGAGAGAGAGAGAGAGAGAGAGAGAGAGAGAGAGAGAGAGAGAGAGAGAGAGAGAGGGAGAGAGGGAGAGGGAGAGGGAGAGAGAGAGAGAGAGAGAGAGAGAGAGAGAGAGAGAGAGAGTTATACAAAGAATATAGAAAATATAGAAAACAATTAAAATTACAAATGAATGAAAACAGTAGGCCTATTCACATTACAAGCGGAGAGTTTGAATATTGAATAATATTATTTTTAATAAAACAAACAGTACGTGATTCTGTTCATGGTTAGTATGATGCAAAACAACAATTATTTACAAATAGTAAATAAACATTTAAAAATCTGAAACACATAAAACAAACCCTGAAACAAAACCAGCTTTGTTTGTATAACACTATTTAATTAGATTGTTGAAACAGTATTTTCCGTGTTTAAATGTTTTTCTGTCTATTTCCACATTTTCCACAATGAGAGGTCAGCGCCCACTCGCGTATATTTACTCGGGCTGCAACTTTTAGTACGTTCCTAGAGTCGAGGAAAACCAAATTACCAAAATAATCAAAATATTATCACTGTATATTGTAGGCTTAGTTACTATTTTAATACTGATTAACTTCTCGAATATCACTTGATGAAATTTTAAAAAATGCGACACACTGAAACAATAATTCTTTAATGGATACCTATTTTAATCTATATCTAAACGTTACCGGTGATGGAATGTTTTAATCAAATTTACATTTCAACAAACGGACGTTAGAAAAATATCAACGTTTCGGCATATTAGAAATCGGTACCCGTCTTCAGACCTATAATATTAAAGCCTTGATTGCAAATTACATGAGCCACCGTCACAGAACCAGGATGCACTCAATGCTGTCACCAGAAGATTTGCCAGGGAAATCACAACAAGACTGATTGTGCAGAAAAAAAATAGAGCAACAGATGACTACAATATACGCAACAATGACACACCTTTTTCAATAAAGAACTAGCCTATATGATGTGAAAGCCTATACAGCTTGATTTATATTTGTAAGGGAATTTGTTTTGTTCTTTTTTGTACTCAATATTGATTCCTCGTTGTCCTAAATTTCTAAATATGTGTCAATGGATATTCTGAAGATTTTATTTGCCATTTTGTAAAAAGAGTAGAGAAATATTAAAATGTCTTCTTACTTGTCTACTACGTGTACGTTTGATTAGCGTTTGTGAAGGGTATGGGGACGCGTTAAGAACGAGTATGCACACTGGTCGACAGTTATTTACCTTATGTAACGGGCACTCGCGGCCGCTGCGAACTACATCTTGTCTAATCACTGCTCATTTAAACCTGTCTACACTGTACTACAAGTCAAGACAAATGTATTTCTCCGTTATTAATTACACTTCATTCTGTTACACAGGCCAAGTCGTAGATTGAATTTTATATTATCTTTAAATAAATTCTCTCTCAGGATGACGTAAGTACGGCTTTCTCTGTGTCCACTACTTACCGACGCGAACAACAGTAGGATTCTATTTTACAAGACAGAGTGTGTAAGATGGTAATGGAATATTTATCACTAAAGGGTATTATACACACTTACGCATCTACACAGGTTTTCACATGTAATTACATTTTGAGGTTATGTACCGTAAGTTTACCGTTAGTTAAATTGAAGACTATAACATTTACTGCTCGCAAATGGAAGTCGAGCCATAGATTTAGATTCTGGCGTGGGGTAGGTACTTATTTTTATTAATAAAAGGTTTAAAAAAATTAGATTTCTAGATACGTTTTGTAATTTCTTTGCCAACTGCCTTAAAGAGAAAAAACCAAAAGAGACTTACGTTTTACTAAAAATATTTTCCTTTATGATCAACAGAACATGAGTAATCAACTAATAAATTTTCGAAAGAAATTGATTTTCTTCCTACTGCACTGAATATTTGGCCTGAAGCTTAGCACAAAACATTTTCCGTTACCAGATCTATTAAAATTTTAAAAAATTGTCCTGTACTCAGAAAATTTTTGGGTACGATCCATTCTAAAGAATTTTGACGTGCGCAGATTTGTAGATAAAATATAATAATAAAAAAAGTATTATTCTGCAGCTTTGTAATATATTACCTCTTTGTATAGTAATGTACATTAGTATATACTTTTATCCAAACACAAATATTTATAAGACAAATATTTATTGCCTTATATTACTGTCTTGTCTCCAACTTTTTTACGGATTTCACAATCTCAGATTGGAAATTAAAGAAAGATGAAAATAAATTATTACGATCATTATATTTATGGTAGCTTTGTTTTATTTAATATGAAATTATTTATGAATTTAAGTATAGGCTATGCTAAGAATGTAGCCATTCATATAACATTTAGGCGTATATCTACAGTTATTATGTGAATGCTATAGACTTTTTTAGTTTTTTTTAAAGTGTATACATGAGAATTCTGAATATTCATATTATTCAAATGTTGGTAATACGGCCCAGCCCACGGTGCGTTTCACCGTGATACTCGTCATTTATCACCGACAATTCACAAAGCCTCTCTCTCTCTCTCATCTCTCTCTCTCTCTCTCTCTCTCTCTCTCTCTCCCCCTCTCTTTCACTCTCTTCCTCCCCTCCCTGCCACTCGTTTTCTCTTGCATATGTGTCCGTACGTCCGCAATTACGTATTAGTGCAACATAATTATTATAAAATTACATTACTTTCAGTATACTATGCATTAAACAGTAGATTTATAAATAAGAAGGAGATATCAAGAAAAACGAAAATGAGTGTGTACAAAACAGTATATAGACCGGTTTTAACATACGGCTGTGAGACGTGGGTGCTATCCGAAAGCCAAAAAAGTAAAATCCAGGCGGCAGAAATGAAATATCTTAGGAGAGTAGCGGGAGTAACAAGGAAGACCAGAGTTAGGAATACACAAATAAGAGAAGATCTGGAAGTGATATCGATTCTGGATTTTATTGAACAGAGACAACTATGCTGGTGGGGACACATGCAGAGAATGGAAAGTGATAGAATGGTAAAACAGGTTTAGGAGGCAAAATCAGGGGGGAGAAAGAAGAGAGGAAGACCGCGACTGACTTGGGATGGAATGATGGGAAACATTTTAAGAGAAAGAGGCTTGGGCTGGAGGGAAGCGAAGACATTGTCAATGGATAGAGTAAGATGGAAAAAATTTGTATATTGTAATAGAAAATTACAAGTATACTAGTATAGTATATAGATTGTGGTATTGATGTTTGGTGTGTTCGTGTGGTTGTAGACACGCACCGGTGTCTACTATAATGTTGTTTATCTAAAGGTGTAATCGTAATCGTAGAAGTTATCGGTGTTAATGTATTGTTTTTTGTGGGTACGCAGTAATAGTTCACTCCTTTTTATATTAATATGATCCGCGCACTTTGTTGTGTATCTCACTTACTTACCACACTTGAATGCTTCAATTCAGTTCTGTGATGTTCCTTCTGAAATACAGGCACTTCAAATACAACAACAAAATATTTAGGTTGAATAGTTAATATATCATCACACACAATAGTAAATGAAGCAATATCTGACGAATATTCTGAATTATACTAAAACTATTTTAAATTCTTCCGCCACCTGTGTCAGAACTGATTAAAAATAAATGAATTTACTTTTACTAGAAATGATACTCCTTTTGTGGTAATAAAATTGGAGGTTTATTAACAATTTGATAAGTGATAAAAGCTTTAAGAATTAAAAACAATAATTAACAACCTTTAAATTACTGATTACAATAAAATTCAATAAGACTCTGTCTAATTCCTCAAGGCTGGTAGACCTGTTGTTAGTACAATAATTTAACTACATAGGTTATGTTACTTTGATTCAGAGAATTACCATATTTCGTTAGGTTCTTTGAGGTAACATGATACCAGTTACAAGATGTAATACAAATAACTATATTGAATTAACAATAGTGAATGATAATTGAACAAATATAAAAAATCAAAATTTGGTACCATATGTCTGGTATTTATAAAATTATCGTACGCGGGTATGCGCACGCATCTCTAATACTAGTGTGTTATTGTCAAGCGGTCTGACTTGTACAGTATTTAAAATGTATTACGTTCGTTTAATAATTAGCTTCAAAAATCATTTATTCACAAGAGAAAAATTTCTCAAAAAACTCTTGTCAGCAATTCTATTTGATTTGATTGTTACTTGAGAACAGATAGGTAATGTTGAAATTATCAAGTTACCGCAACAATTTCTGAGGTTAGAATTAACCGGTGTGGTTACAAAGGATAAGTATTCCTTATTAGCTAATGTTTCTTATACTATACATGTAAACACATTATTCATAATACTTTTTAATATATTATTATCAGAATTATATTTATTCCGATTGTATGAAAATTAATGAAGTAGATTTTAAAACATAGAAAAATTCAAGAAAAATACGTTTAGTCAAACGAGTGACTAAATACTCTCGTATTTATTAATAATTATTTTCAAACATTTTATTTTAAATTACTATAATTAATTAAAATATTTTTCTAATATTTTAATAATGTCGATTTAAATCTTTTCTCAATTCTGATAATTTAATTACTGTTGTTTCGATACTCAGCATCGTACGACTTGCGTAGTATCGAAAGTCGAATATTCATAAAATTATTAATTTCGTTTAAATATTGTTTAAATAAAACTGTACTCCCTGTTTCCTATTTAAAACTTCACTCGCAAGTATGGTCGTTATTATACACTGACCTACTTGTTCAATTAACACAAATCCGCACTTTTTCACTCGTATGTATGAATGTTGTATTTAGGTTAACCGTATGTTGTGTATTGACGTAAAATGGCGCGCACAGGTTTAAATATAAATTATTTCTTCCTTGACTAGAGCGGCGTGACCTGTATGCTTGGTGGTTAATCGTAGACTGTTCTGTACCTCTGAGACGTCTCCCGGTAGTCTGCTGAAAGTCATTCATTCCATTGGTTGGATTCGTCATACTCTCCGACCCGAAAGCCTTCGTTTTATTAAAATATTTAATTTTTTGCCAAAATTGAGTTTGGGTTTGAGGCGTTTTTACGTCATCATTGGTACAAAAATTTAACTTGAAAGTTTAAAACTATCATAACTTTCTTATCTTATGTCCTATCGTTAATTAGTTGATATCAATGAATTCAGGGCGTTTTGCTTGTTAAAATAAGTCCAAAAACGCTTATTTTTCGTTCATTATTACTATTACAATAACGATTTTACTATTTATTTCTGGTGCATCTTATTTTTATAAGTTCGTTACGCCATATTTTATTTAAATATAATAAAACACTTCTTATCTAAACACTTTGAGTCTGTATCTCAGTCGGTTTAATCTACAATTTGGGAAAAACTGTTTCCTACACAAATCTCGTTATGGCGTCATTAAGCGTCCATGTTAGATTTTTTACAAATCTGCTTATAACTAATTTTTCTTATCTCAAATGATTATATTACTATCTAACATTATTAGTAATGTTTATTTACACAATTTTCCACTATAATATTTATGTATGACTGTGGTTAATTTAATATTTACATAAGTTCAAACCTTTCATATGGTTCTTATACAATTTTTCATCTTATTTTTTAGTCTCTTCATATAAATCATATCATTTAATGATTGTAATTAGTGTACACACATAGTACCTAATCTATTATATATAATGGTTACCTTTTAATGAGCTCAGAACTTTCTAATCTTTCAGTAATGGCTCTGTTCATGTTGTGTCATGTCATAATAGTCATTTATTTTTTCTATTACAACAACTAAATTGTTATTGTCCTATTTGGTTTGGATTCCCAAAGTAGCATTAGATATTGTTCTAACTTTTGGTAATGTTTCCAATTACTTTTACATAAGTTCATATGCTATATTTTTCATAAATAACTGGTTGGTCATTGTTTGTTTACATTTGGTTTTCTCCATAATGGTCATTTGGTTTTCAAATGTTTGTATATAATATGACTGCTTTTATGGTCATTATCTGTTCTCAAAGTAGCTTTGGGATTTCCTCTTGCTACTGGTAATAATTGTAACAATCTGTTCTCAATATTTGATACAGTATTTTTCTTAACTAATTTGCTATACAATGGTTTAGCTTACATCTGGTCATATGTACATGGTTAATTGGTTTACAATAATTTAGTTATAATACTGTTCTTATCATGTTCAAAATCTGTTCTCAATGTATTATCAGATATTTATCTCACTACTGGTAATACTCTTATAAACATTTACATTGGTTTTGATACTGTACTTTTCTTAACTAAACTGGTATACTTTTCTCATATCTAATCATTTCTGGTCTAAGCTCGAGTCGGGCCGTATATTTTTGCCTAGTGGACGCAGCAGCAAGAGTATATTTAGAGCAGTGTACTTGCTCGCTTTACTATCAAGTTACGGGTCCGTCTTGGGTTTAGTCGTCACAAAATGCTTTCGTATCGATATACGATTGTGTACAGTGCGCTCTGGTTTCAATTTTCACAAATATAACCAACTTTTAAACAGCTGATACAATTTGTTTCTAGCGTGGTTTCTAACCTCTTTCATTCTGCGTTTATCGTTACCGTGTGTTCATCGTTGTTTTTCTAATTAAACTGAGCGAAGTATTAAACGACATTAACGTAACGTCTTTATGTATTACAGAATGTTTTCAAATGTACCACAGAGTTGCCAATTACCTCTAGAACCTGGGCGTTCCAATTCTTTTATTTTATAAATAATTAAAATTTTGAGAAAACAGTATTCTTATATTTGTAACTTTATGTATATATTAATGCAATATTTTAATAAAGTAATCTTTGAATATTTATTTAATATGGAATACAAGTATTCATACAAAAAGTGTTAAGAAATACAGAATCAGGAAAGTTGGTAAAATTGGTCAGACTGGAAAATGTTAATAGCATAATTTACTTACAGATCTTTGTTAAACATAAAGTAAATGTTAGTCACATTAAAGCTGATCGGTTAATTCCTTTCTGTTGTAGCGATGATAATGTTTGTCTGTTATTTCGGACAATAAACTATTTACCTATTCCTGCATTTCTCAACCTTATTATTTCGGCGAAACCTCTAAAACATTTTTCACACATATGAAAACTCAGTACCAATTTTCAGGTTTTATTGAGCCTCTGCACAAAATACCAATATCTATAGTATGAGGTGAATTTTGGAGATAACAAGCCAATGATAACAATTATTATTTTGGTTAGAGAGTAATGTTGTCTCTGGTTTTAGTTATTTCGCAATCTGATTAATATCTTGTTCTTCTTGCAATAAAGAATAACAAATCCAGTCCAGTAGAAAAGGTACAAATGTTAAAACACATATGCGCGCGCGCACACACACACATAGACACACAGACAGAGTTCTGTATGACTGTAACCTTCCTTTCCCGTTGCGTCTCAGTGTGTACACATATAGAGGGTGCGTCAGCTAAATCCGGACAAAATTCAATTTAAATTTCCCTGTACATTTAACTTTAGCAGTAGTTTATTGTTGGCACTTAGGTAAGCTAGCTGTATGTGTAAGATGTGCATAACCTCAAAATGTGTGAGTTTGTGGCATCGAGTGCGGAATATAATCGACGAGCGGCGGTAATTGAAGCGCTTCGCGCCGAGCGTTCACCAACTGAAATTATTCGCTTCTTCGGGTAATCGAGATCGACCGTTTATAACATCACGTAAAAGTATGCAGACGAGGAAAAATTCGTAGAAGGTTCTGCTGATCCGGCAAGGGAAAGCCATTCGATAGAGAAGAGTGAAAGTCCCCCAAGTGTCATCCAAATAGCTCAAGAGCTCATTTCGGAAGACCCAGGGGTGCCGCTTCATAAATTGTCCATCACACTTGGGGTGAGTGACGCCACCATGCGTCGAATCGCAGAAAAAGACCTGAGTACACGTCTTATGTGCTCAAGGCACTACAAATGCTGTCTAAGGCTGCCAAGGTCAAGAGAGTTGCCAGCTTCAATTTGCTTCTCACGAGCTGTGGGTCGCCTCAGTTTTTTTTTCAGATGAGAAGATTTTTACTGTTGATGCAAAAGTGAATCGGAGGAACGCCCGTCGGCTTGCCCATCATCTCGAGGATGTCCCTGTAGTAGCCAAGACAAAGTTTCCGGCCACTATTCACGTCTTAAGCGTCGTATCCAGCGAGGGTGACTTCATGCCGCCACATTTCTTTAAAAAGGAAGAAACCATCACGATGGAGGTTTACCTCCAGATTCTGAGAATTGTAGTGAAGCCATGGATGAAAATTGTGGCCTCCGGGAGACCGTACGTCTTTCAAAAGGACGATGTACCGGCTCACAAAAGCTATTTAGTGCAGAACTGGCTTTCCGATAACGTGGAAACATTCTGGTCTAAGGAATTCTGGCCTCCCAATAGGCCTGATATAAACCCTCTTGATTATTACGATTGGGGTGTCTAATAAGTCCAGGCACCCCAACGTGGCAACCCTTCAGACGTATTTGGACAAGGAGCAGTTGAAGAGAGCGTGCTCGCACATCAGGATCGAGGCAGTGATCACAGCAAACTGGAGTTATACTGAATAATAAAACTCAGGAAGAGTCTCTTAAACAATGTGCAAAAAACTTTTCTTGTAAGTTTAACTTTTTAATGAATAAATAAGTGTTTTAATAAACTGTTTGTTTTGTCCGGATTTAGTTGACGCAACTTTATATTCTACTGAGGGGGAGCCGTGTGTATTGTAGTACTGTATACACTTAGGCTATATAATATTGTATATATTTCAGCTCCTATGCGCGTAGCTGCTATGGATCTGTTGACCAACAGTTATATTATCAATCACTGTTTGTGTTGATATCTGATGTTGGTGAATCAGATAATGTAACTGCAAAACAGGTTGTAACTGCAAAATCCCGATTCAACTTAAACATTCACTAGAACACCAGCACTGCTTATTTTCCATTGGCTTGTTTGTTTGTTTGTCCTCAATAGTAGTGTCAGGTGTTGGCGGTTTATTTGCCCCGCCTACAAGAGGCGTATCGCTATCGTTTCCAGTGGATAAATCTGACCATGTAAGAAGTGGAACAAGGGCAAAACTGAATTCAAATTACTTCTGTACAGACTGTTACGATAGTTCTTAAGTGTTACAAGCTACATTGGGTGTAATGTTAATCTTCCTTAAAGGATAGCTTTTTCCTTTAGTATGTGCCAAATCAGTATGGCATGTCTCTAGCGTTTTTCTTGGTGTATATTGAAAATCGCCAAAGAATACTATGCTAGGGAAAACTAGTAGACACAATGAAGTGTTCACCGGTTAACGAAGTCCATGATCCTGAAGATGAAGTCGAAACGTGGCTTTCTAACACTGGACCGTGAAAACATACGTTTGTTCCATTATTTGTTCTTCTGTAGTCTGAGGCCTCAGACGGTATCTTCACATATCTTCCTGGATCTTCCATAACTGTTGTCCTTCACACAGTTTGAATTGCTGGCCGGAAGTACACATGCAGACTTGTGCTCCATTGATATTCATTCACTGTGCGTTTTCCACCTCTAACAGTAGTAACTCATGTTATCCACAT